>CM077211.1:35020095-35070095 GCA_039654625.1 Rhinogobio ventralis
AATTCTGACTTTATATCTCTCAATTCTGACTTTATATCTCACAATTCTGACTTAATATCTCACAATTCTGACTTTATATCTCACAATTCTGACTTTATATCTCTCAATTCTGACTTTATATCTCACAATTCTGACTTTATATCTCTCAATTCTGACTTTATATCTCACAATTCTGACTTTATATCTCTCAATTCTGACTTTATATTTCTCAATTCTGACTTTATATCTCTCAATTCTGACTTTATATTTCTCAATTCTGACTTTATATCTCTCAATTCTGACTTTATATCACACAATTCTGACTTTATATCACACAATTCGGACTTTATATCACACAATTCTGACTTTATATCTCTCAATTCTGACTTTATATCTCTCAATTCTGACTTTATATCTCTCAATTCTGACTTTATATCACACAATTCTGACTTTATATCTCACAATTCTGACTTTATATCACACAATTCTGACTTTATATCTCTCAATTCTGACTTTATATCACACAATTCTGACTTTATATCACACAATTCTGACTTTATATCTCACAATTCTGACTTTATATCGCACAATTCTGACTTTATATCTCACAATTCTGACTTTATATCGCTCAATTCTGACTTTATATCACACAATTCTGACTTTATATCACACAATTCTGACTTTATATCACACAATTCTGACTTTATATCACACAATTCTGACTTTATATCTCTCAATTCTGACTTTATATCACACAATTCTGACTTTATATCTCACAATTCTGACTTTATATCACACAATTCTGACTTTATATCACACAATTCTGACTTTATATCTCTCAATTCTGACTTTATATCTCTCAATTCTGACTTTATATCTCTCAATTCTGACTTTATATCACACAATTCTGACTTTATATCACACAATTCTGACTTTATATCACACAATTCTGACTTTATATCACACAATTCTGACTTTATATATCTCAATTCTGACTTTATATCACACAATTCTGACTTTATATCTCTCAATTCTGACTTTATATCACACAATTCTGACTTTATATCACACAATTCTGACTTTATATCACACAATTCTGACTTTATATCACACAATTCTGACTTTATATCTCTCAATTCTGACTTTATATCACACAATTCTGACTTTATATCACACAATTCTGACTTTATATCGCACAATTCTGACTTTATATCACTCAATTCTGACTTTATATCACACAATTCTGACTTTATATCACACAATTCTGACTTTATATCTCTCAATTCTGACTTTATATCACACAATTCTGACTTTATATCTCTCAATTCTGACTTTATATCACACAATTCTGACTTTATATCTCTCAATTCTGACTTTATATCTCTCAATTCTGACTTTATATCACACAATTCTGACTTTATATCACACAATTCTGACTTTATATCACACAATTCTGACTTTATATCACACAATTCTGACTTTATATCTCTCAATTCTGACTTTATATCACACAATTCTGACTTTATATCACACAATTCTGACTTTATATCACTCAATTCTGACTTTATATCACACAATTCTGACTTTATATCACACAATTCTGACTTTATATCTCTCAATTCTGACTTTATATCACACAATTCTGACTTTATATCTCTCAATTCTGACTTTATATCACACAATTCTGACTTTATATCTCTCAATTCTGACTTTATATCTCTCAATTCTGACTTTATATCACACAATTCTGACTTTATATCTCTCAATTCTGACTTTATATGACACAATTCTGACTTTATATCTCTCAATTCTGACTTTATATCTCTCAATTCTGACTTTATATCACACAATTCTGACTTTATATCTCACAATTCTGACTTTATATCACACAATTCTGACTTTATATCTCTCAATTCTGACTTTATATCACACAATTCTGACTTTATATCTCACAATTCTGACTTTATATCACACAATTCTGACTTTATATCACACAATTCTGACTTTATATCTCACAATTCTGACTTTATATCTCTCAATTCTGACTTTATATCTCTCAATTCTGACTTTATATCACACAATTCTGACTTTATATCACACAATTCTGACTTTATATCTCACAATTCTGACTTTATATCGCACAATTCTGACTTTATATCTCACAATTCTGACTTTATATCGCTCAATTCTGACTTTATATCACACAATTCTGACTTTATATCACACAATTCTGACTTTATATCACTCAATTCTGACTTTATATCACACAATTCTGACTTTATATCACACAATTCTGACTTTATATCTCTCAATTCTGACTTTATATCACACAATTCTGACTTTATATCTCTCAATTCTGACTTTATATCACACAATTCTGACTTTATATCTCTCAATTCTGACTTTATATCTCTCAATTCTGACTTTATATCACACAATTCTGACTTTATATCTCTCAATTCTGACTTTATATGACACAATTCTGACTTTATATCTCTCAATTCTGACTTTATATCTCTCAATTCTGACTTTATATCACACAATTCTGACTTTATATCTCACAATTCTGACTTTATATCACACAATTCTGACTTTATATCTCTCAATTCTGACTTTATATCACACAATTCTGACTTTATATCTCACAATTCTGACTTTATATCACACAATTCTGACTTTATATCACACAATTCTGACTTTATATCTCACAATTCTGACTTTATATCGCACAATTCTGACTTTATATCTCACAATTCTGACTTTATATCGCTCAATTCTGACTTTATATCACACAATTCTGACTTTATATCACACAATTCTGACTTTATATCACACAATTCTGACTTTATATCACACAATTCTGACTTTATATCACACAATTCTGACTTTATATCTCTCAATTCTGACTTTATATCACACAATTCTGACTTTATATCTCACAATTCTGACTTTATATCACACAATTCTGACTTTATATCACACAATTCTGACTTTATATCTCTCAATTCTGACTTTATATCTCTCAATTCTGACTTTATATCTCTCAATTCTGACTTTATATCACACAATTCTGACTTTATATCACACAATTCTGACTTTATATCACACAATTCTGACTTTATATCACACAATTCTGACTTTATATATCTCAATTCTGACTTTATATCACACAATTCTGACTTTATATCTCACAATTCTGACTTTATATCACACAATTCTGACTTATATCACACAATTCTGACTTTATATCTCACAATTCTGACTTTATATCTCACAATTCTGACTTTATATCACACAATTCTGACTTTATATCTCACAATTCTGACTTTATATCTCACAATTCTGACTTTATATCTCACAATTCTGACTTTATATCACACAATTCTGACTTTATATCTCACAATTCTGACTTTATATCTCACAATTCTGACTTTATATCACACAATTCTGACTTTATATCGCACAATTCTGACTTTATATCACTCAATTCGGACTTTATATCACACAATTCTGACTTTATATCACACAATTCTGACTTTATATCTCTCAATTCTGACTTTATATCACACAATTCTGACTTTATATCTCTCAATTCTGACTTTATATCACACAATTCTGACTTTATATCTCTCAATTCTGACTTTATATCTCTCAATTCTGACTTTATATCACACAATTCTGACTTTATATCTCTCAATTCTGACTTTATATCTCTCAATTCTGACTTTATATCACACAATTCTGACTTTATATCACACAATTCTGACTTTATATCACACAATTCTGACTTTATATCACACAATTCTGACTTTATATCTCTCAATTCTGACTTTATATCACACAATTCTGACTTTATATCACACAATTCTGACTTTATATCACTCAATTCTGACTTTATATCACACAATTCTGACTTTATATCACACAATTCTGACTTTATATCTCTCAATTCTGACTTTATATCACACAATTCTGACTTTATATCTCTCAATTCTGACTTTATATCACACAATTCTGACTTTATATCTCTCAATTCTGACTTATATCTCTCAATTCTGACTTTATATCACACAATTCTGACTTTATATCTCTCAATTCTGACTTTATATGACACAATTCTGACTTTATATCTCTCAATTCTGACTTTATATCACACAATTCTGACTTTATATCTCACAATTCTGACTTTATATCACACAATTCTGACTTTATATCTCTCAATTCTGACTTTATATCTCTCAATTCTGACTTTATATCTCTCAATTCTGACTTTATATCACACAATTCTGACTTTATATCACACAATTCTGACTTTATATCACACAATTCTGACTTTATATCACACAATTCTGACTTTATATATCTCAATTCTGACTTTATATCACACAATTCTGACTTTATATCTCTCAATTCTGACTTTATATCACACAATTCTGACTTTATATCACACAATTCTGACTTTATATCGCACAATTCTGACTTTATATCGCACAATTCTGACTTTATATCGCACAATTCTGACTTTATATCACTCAATTCTGACTTTATATCACACAATTCTGACTTTATATCACACAATTCTGACTTTATATCACACAATTCTGACTTTATATCTCTCAATTCTGACTTTATATCTCTCAATTCTGACTTTATATCACACAATTCTGACTTTATATCTCTCAATTCTGACTTTATATCTCTCAATTCTGACTTTATATCACACAATTCTGACTTTATATCTCTCAATTCTGACTTTATATCTCACAATTCTGACTTTATATCACACAATTCTGACTTTATATCACACAATTCTGACTTTATATCTCACAATTCTGACTTTATATCACACAATTCTGACTTTATATCTCTCAATTCTGACTTTATATCTCACAATTCTGACTTTATATCACACAATTCTGACTTTATATCTCTCAATTCTGACTTTATATCTCACAATTCTGACTTTATATCACACAATTCTGACTTTATATCTCTCAATTCTGACTTTATATCTCTCAATTCTGACTTTATATCTCTCAATTCTGACTTTATATCTCTCAATTCTGACTTTATATCACACAATTCTGACTTTATATCTCTCAATTCTGACTTTATATCTCTCAATTCTGACTTTATATCACACAATTCTGACTTTATATCTTTCAATTCTGACTTTATATCTCACAATTCTGACTTTATATCACACAATTCTGACTTTATATCACACAATTCTGACTTTATATCTCACAATTCTGACTTTATATCACACAATTCTGACTTTATATCTCTCAATTCTGACTTTATATCTCACAATTCTGACTTTATATCACACAATTCTGACTTTATATCTCTCAATTCTGACTTTATATCTCTCAATTCTGACTTTATATCACACAATTCTGACTTTATATCTCTCAATTCTGACTTTATATCTCACAATTCTGACTTTATATCTCACAATTCTGACTTTATATCTCTCAATTCTGACTTTATATCTCACAATTCTGACTTTATATCTCTCAATTCTGACTTTATATCACACAATTCTGACTTTATATCTCACAATTCTGACTTTATATCACACAATTCTGACTTTATATCTCTCAATTCTGACTTTATATCTCTCAATTCTGACTTTATATCTCTCAATTCTGACTTTATATCACACAATTCTGACTTTATATCTCTCAATTCTGACTTTATATCTCTCAATTCTGACTTTATATCACACAATTCTGACTTTATATCTTTCAATTCTGACTTTATATCTCACAATTCTGACTTTATATCACACAATTCTGACTTTATATCACACAATTCTGACTTTATATCTCACAATTCTGACTTTATATCACACAATTCTGACTTTATATCTCTCAATTCTGACTTTATATCTCACAATTCTGACTTTATATCACACAATTCTGACTTTATATCTCTCAATTCTGACTTTATATCTCTCAATTCTGACTTTATATCACACAATTCTGACTTTATATCTCTCAATTCTGACTTTATATCTCACAATTCTGACTTTATATCTCACAATTCTGACTTTATATCTCTCAATTCTGACTTTATATCTCACAATTCTGACTTTATATCTCTCAATTCTGACTTTATATCACACAATTCTGACTTTATATCTCACAATTCTGACTTTATATCACACAATTCTGACTTTATATCTCTCAATTCTGACTTTATATCTCTCAATTCTGACTTTATATCTCACAATTCTGACTTTATATCTCTCAATTCTGACTTTATATCACACAATTCTGACTTTATATCTCTCAATTCTGACTTTATATCACACAATTCTGACTTTATATCTCTCAATTCTGACTTTATATCTCTCAATTCTGACTTTATATCTCTCAATTCTGACTTTATATCACACAATTCTGACTTTATATCTCTCAATTCTGACTTTATATCTCACAATTCTGACTTTATATCTCACAATTCTGACTTTATATCTCTCAATTCTGACTTTATATCTCACAATTCTGACTTTATATCTCTCAATTCTGACTTTATATCACACAATTCTGACTTTATATCACACAATTCTGACTTTATATCTCTCAATTCTGACTTTATATCACACAATTCTGACTTTATATCTCTCAATTCTGACTTTATATCTCTCAATTCTGACTTTATATCTCACAATTCTGACTTTATATCTCACAATTCTGACTTTATATCACACAATTCTGACTTTATATCTCACAATTCTGACTTTATATCTCACAATTCTGACTTTATATCACACAATTCTGACTTTATATCTCTCAATTCTGACTTTATATCACACAATTCTGACTTTATATCACACAATTCTGACTTTATATCACACAATTCTGACTTTATATCTCACAATTCTGACTTTATATCTCTCAATTCTGACTTTATATCTCTCAATTCTGACTTTATATCTCTCAATTCTGACTTTATATCACACAATTCTGACTTTATATCTCTCAATTCTGACTTTATATCTCAATTCTGACTTTATATCACACAATTCTGACTTTATATCACACAATTCTGACTTTATATCTCTCAATTCTGACTTTATATCTCACAATTCTGACTTTATATCACACAATTCTGACTTTATATCTCTCAATTCTGACTTTATATCTCTCAATTCTGACTTTATATCTCTCAATTCTGACTTTATATCTCTCAATTCTGACTTTATATCACACAATTCTGACTTTATATCTCTCAATTCTGACTTTATATCTCTCAATTCTGACTTTATATCACACAATTCTGACTTTATATCTCTCAATTCTGACTTTATATCTCACAATTCTGACTTTATATCACACAATTCTGACTTTATATCACACAATTCTGACTTTATATCACACAATTCTGACTTTATATCTCACAATTCTGACTTTATATCACACAATTCTGACTTTATATCTCTCAATTCTGACTTTATATCTCACAATTCTGACTTTATATCACACAATTCTGACTTTATATCTCTCAATTCTGACTTTATATCACACAATTCTGACTTTATATCACACAATTCTGACTTTATATCTCTCAATTCTGACTTTATATCTCTCAATTCTGACTTTATATCTCTCAATTCTGACTTTATATCTCACAATTCTGACTTTATATCTCTCAATTCTGACTTTATATCACACAATTCTGACTTTATATCACACAATTCTGACTTTATATCTCTCAATTCTGACTTTATATCACACAATTCTGACTTTATATCTCTCAATTCTGACTTTATATCTCTCAATTCTGACTTTATATCACACAATTCTGACTTTATATCTCACAATTCTGACTTTATATCTCACAATTCTGACTTTATATCACACAATTCTGACTTTATATCTCACAATTCTGACTTTATATCTCACAATTCTGACTTTATATCACACAATTCTGACTTTATATCTCTCAATTCTGACTTTATATCACACAATTCTGACTTTATATCTCTCAATTCTGACTTTATATCACACAATTCTGACTTTATATCACACAATTCTGACTTTATAACTCTTTATAACTTTTTTTTTATTCTGTGGCAGAAACAAGCTGTCAGGATTCTATACTTTATCATGTCTTTTATTTTGTAATTTGCCATTTATGTTCTTTTGTAGTTTTTGTCATGGTGTAGTTCTTTCTGTATGTTAATCAGTTCCAGGTGTTTCTGATCTGAGGTAGGCCTATTTAACCAGGTGCTCTGTCTCGCCCTGCATGGATTATTGTTTGTACGTACGTGTGCCTTCTATGTGGTTGCTGATCAAGTTTTTGCGCTTATACTTCATGCCATGTGTTTCATGGTCAAGTTATGGACATGTCTTATGATTGGAATTATTAAACACATTTTTATCTGCATATATATCCAGGCTATCGTTTGACTTTTTGAGGCCACGTTACACAAGCTTCCATGGTTTTCAACATTGATAATAATCAGAAATGTTTCTTGAGCAGCAAATCCTCATATTAGAATGATTTCTGAAGGATCATGTGACACTGAAGACTGGAGTAATGATGCTGAAAATTCAGCTTTGATCACAGGACTTTTGATATTTTACAATATATTTAAATAAAAACCAGCTATTTTAAATTATAATAATATTTCACAATATTAATGATTTCGCCTGTGTTGGATCAAACAAATGCAGTGCTTGGTGAGGCAGAAGAGACTTCGGTTGCAAAAAGCATTGGTTAAAATCATGGTTTAGACTTCTGTCTGTTTGTCACACTGGAAATGGAAGCTTGAGTCGAGCGCATTCATTGTGGGATACTTTGTTTGTTTACTTTCTATAGTCTTTCATCTAATTCAATAGCTACTTCTATGCATAGCTGAAAAGTGCTAGATGAGAATTTCACTTGTCTGTGTATATTGTGGTCTGAAAAGATTACTTATTATTTTTCTCATCCACCTGGACTTTTTCAGCAGAACTTCACTATCAGAGAAAGTTAGGCTATTGAATTTAGATGAAAGACTATATAAATAAACAAACAAATAAAATGTATGGATGAATCATGCACAATAAGCCCTGTGACATTCACATTTGATTTCATGTTGCCTTAAAAAAAAAATGTATCACAAATCCTGTTGCATTATCTCCCTTCCTCTTTTTTGTGCATGCCAGCATTCATTTCCTCTCTTCCTCTAAATGCAACTGCCTTATTATCCACACAGGCGAGAGAAATATAATCCCTTCCTTTTCACCAGACTCAGCGTGATAATAATAGTCTAAGGAATGAGATTGCGGAGTTCAGCGTTCATTCAACGGTCTCTCCATCTCTGATCTCCCCATCACGACACCAACCGGCGGCTGACCTTTGGGCCTCACCGTGGAGCTCCACGCTGACAGGCCAGCTGTTCAGAGCCTCAGCTGGCTCGCTTTGAGCTGCCATGCTGCATTGCACACCAGCCCTCCTGCCTGCGCTACACTGTCCACTCCTGTGCCGGTCTCCCCTGAGCTGCTATCAGTTAACTTATACATATTAATGAGCGCCGCTCAATCTGATCGACAAGACTCCTAGATTTCGCCTATGGTGAGGGACGCAACTGATGCACTTGTTGTTTCAGTCCACCAGCAAACCGTAAATAAAACTGACTTCCAGATGATTCTCACTAATATCAGTAAGAAACCTTGAGCTTTGCCAGACTGGCAGCCATATGGTCGGCACAAGAATCGATTCGAACAGAACAGCTCATCACCTCAGCAAGCAAAAGAAACTCAGTGTCTTGTGAGAGATATAAAAGAGATCAGCGAGTACTAAAACACATTTTGCTGTAATGTAATCTCAATCTCAATTTATTTGTAAAGCATGATATAAACAACAATAGTTGACCACTCTGCTAAACAACAGCTAAAAAATAAGTACAATAGAATAAAATATGAAATGCCATACAGGAGTAAACACGACACAAACACACGCTTAGACCAGCCCCTTCTCAAAGAGATTTTAAATTTTGTTTCAAAATTGTTCTGATAGAAAGCATTTTATTTGCATTCAAACTTTTATATAATATTCTCATGTTTAATATTAGATATTTATATCTAATCGTATATAACATTCTCATAGCAATAGTTCACCCAAAAATGAAAATTCTGTAATGTACTCACCCTCATGTCACTTAAAACTGTAAAAAATGGTAACCCTGCAATTACCTATAACAGCAAATTTGACCTGATTTAACCCATAAAAAAATGTTTTGTTGGTATAAATTAATGTATTTCGGTAGATTCAGCAATGTTAAATAACCTAAAAAAAATATTTTAATAAAACCAATTTATTTAGATGTTTAGAATGTAGATGTTACCATTTTCAGCGTAGTAAGCATTTCTTTTAATCTGCAGAACACAAATGATATTTTGATATTGATTTTTTTTATATTATAATTATATATTTGTTGTATTATGTTTTGAGGGTTTTAGTGGTTATTGTCTATGCAATGGAAGTCAATAAGGTAGGGGATAGGGAACAATCAGACAATGTAAATATGCTTTCCATTGGGGCGAATGAAGAAAACATCTCGGACCCGGAACCGGTGTCCGATTAGAGCCAGTGGTGTGGAACATAAGTTGGCTTGGTGTGTCCCTGGCTTTAAGGACTTCAGGACTTCTCTATCATTCATTAACAGATTGTGAAGAAATCAGGGCGGCCTGCGGGGGTCCGGCAGTCTCTCTCATCATGAAAACAGTCAACCCGTTGGGTTTCAGCTCGATGGTCCCTCCACAGCCTATGGGCCACACTCACTCCGACTGAGATTAAATCACAATTATTGGTCTTCTTTGCCTAGTACTTATCACAGCCCTGCAGGGGCGCCCAATAACCAGAGCCGCAGCGCTCTCTCTGTAATCGCCAATGCCACTGGTGAAATGAATGGATACGGTTGCCTGCTTTTACATAAAGAGAGGTAAATATTTAGGCTTCAACGCTGAAAGGTAATGCCAGTTGAAGCGTACTAATGTACAGGCTTCAAAAAGACCGAAATGAGTTCCGTCACTGGCTCTGTGTTTACGTAGCATCAAAGCGTGAGGGTGAAGAGTGCACGCGGGCAGTGCCATATCTCTGCTGACTGAAAGCTCAGGTCCACGCTTTCTAGAACATTCCTCTTCAGGGACACGGGAGGACGCATGCTGACAGACTCAGGACGCAAGTTATTCTTTTCTCTGTCATGAGTGAGAAAAAGTGGAATTATTGAAATTGAAGGCGGACAGTCTATGTAAATTTGGCAACTGCATGTGAAACAATATGCAAATATGTATATTTAAGATATATATATATATATAATAATATAATTGTGCGTGCGTGTGTGTGTGCGCGTGTGTGTGTCCTGGTAAACCTTACATTATGGGGTCAAAATGTCCCCACAAAGATGACAATATCCAAAATCCTTGTCCTTGTGGGGACATTTTTGCTCCCCATGAGGAAAACGGCTTATAAATCAGACTAAATGATGTTTTTTGAAAATGTAAAAATGCAGAAAGTTTTCTGTGATGGGTAGAATTAGGGTTAGGGGATAGATTATACAGTTTGCACAGTATAAAAATCATTTAGTCTGATTTATAAGCTGATTTTCTTAGTGATAGATTCTATTTACACTAACTAATACAAATGGCAATATTTGCTATTTACACTGTTTAAATAGCAATAGATTATATTTACAAATAATAGCTATTCATATTTATGCTATTTATACTTAAAAATAGTTTTTAAAAAAATGAATACTAAAAAATTACTATAAATAGTGGCAGATACTATTTGCTCCTCAGTGTTGTTGTACATTAAACGGTATGCAATAATAACAGAGTGTAAATTGTTATATTTATTAAAATTATTAAATGGATGCCACCTTATTGGGACAATGAGGCCCTCCCTACACCTACACCTAACTGATAAACACTTTATTATTAAACACACGTTAGACGCTTTATTTACACTTTTTGAATATTTTCTTAATTTTTATTGAAAATAAATGCCTTTCCGATCTGATGTGTGATGGGAAAAGGGAGTAGAGCAAGTTCGGCAAAAGGCAAACTTTTGCCGACGATTTGTGTCAAAACCTTCTGCCACGCATCTAATTAATATTGCTACTGTTGACAATTCAGCATCTTCCATAATTTTGTCTGGCCCAACCTAGTCTCGCATACTCTATTGCAGCTTTCATTGGTCGAGGACCGCCCAAGAGGACGTTTGACTGAAATGTAACCCAACCAATCACAGTTCGTTTTGTTCCGCGTCATGTTTAGGGGCGTGAAAATGTAAAGTCGATGTCCCTGCAATAACAGACCGGCGTGCATCTATAGATTATTCATACAAGAACGTTGTACATGTTTCCTCCAACAATGGAGCTGCGAACCTCACATACTTTTGAAAATCCAGCATTTATTTGATCCTGGTAAGTGCTCATTGTCACAGTTGTAAACACGACGGCGTTCTTCCATGAGGGAGTTTGGTGTCACGGCATTTGTTTCTAGCCGGACCGTTAAAGAACACAACACACTCGTCTCGCGCACATCCTGTAGAATTCAACCAATCAGATGACGACTTCGAAACTCCTAAAGTGTTTCCAGATAAATGTGCCATATGCATCAGACGTTCACACTAACGGCCCGTGGGCGTGACGTCTGAGGCTGAGACTAGGCCCAACCAGACGTTAGTGGGCGGAGTTAGTGTAAATAGCCTCTGGCAACAATGCAGCTATTTGCACTTATTGACACTAAATGTATTGTTATACTGAAGTGCCAAAATAAAGAAGTTAAGTAAAATGTGATTAAAAACATCATGAACAGGCCCTTAAAAAAGATATTATAATTGAAAATATTAATGTAAATCTTAACCAAAAATCTTGATGTGGCTACAGAAAACATATTATATCTTATTATAAAACAAGGATTGTTTACTACTAATAAAATCAGAAACTCTTAGAACAAAATGTAATTAGAATTGGCATATTTAATTAAGTGTTAACCATTTGCTCCATGATTTAAGCAATAACTACGAGATGCAATTTTAATCATAAATGAAAAAGCAACCGCATCTTTATGCATTCATGTGTGTGTTTCCTTCTTTTCAGAATATGCACACCACCATAGTTCACATTTTCTGATTCAACAGTTTGTTTTAGAGAAGAGAAATTCTGCTTTATAATCAAACAATTTTTGCTCCAGTCAATGCAAAACAACAAGAGTAATCTTTTCATGTTGCCCATCATGCATAAATCATTCTGACAGCTGGGAGAGGATGCAGAAAACTCTGGAACACAGCTGATCGATGCATTACATCAGTATGCACCAATTCAGCTGCTAAAAAAGCAAACGCACTCGATCACTCATTTTAAAGAGCGTGAACTGAACGCGACAGCATTTGTGAAGTTATCAGAAGCAACCTGTAGACTCCAGCGCACATCTGCCTCCGTTACATCACGCGAAGTTTGTGAACGGAAAAATAAAATGCATTATGATCGCCTGCTCAATACAGTCTAGCAGCTGTACGATTGAATGGACACTCACCTCAGCTGCGTGTCAGCGAACGCGAGAACTCGATCCGGAGGTGTTTGGGCAGATGGACGCGCAGCGCGTCTCCGGTTGATCGCTTCACTCTCTCCTATCATCGCTGTGGAAACAGCAGCAGAGCTCAAGTTCAGCAGAGAGTCAAGTGCAGTTCTGTGTTTCCACACGCACGCTTGAGCGGAAGGGTCCTCGGGACATCAGTATTTCTCAGAGGAGGTGACAGTGAGTGAGTCATGGCGCCGCGCCGCCTCCTTTACGCACAAACTTTGATGCGCTCGGAGCTCGTAGATGTGGACGTGGCTATTGGCCAGCTATTGAACATCACCTCAAAGAAGAGTGAATCAGCTGCTGACGCGATTTCGGGTTAAAATAGCTTACAGCGTCTAGCAAGTGAAAATAGACATGAGAAGGGTGGTTACCCAAAGCTCCACAAGGTTCATGGACTGTTGTTACTGTGGTCCTGAGCGAGAACCTAATAATGCACGAGTCATATTTCACTCCAACATAAAAATAAATGATATTTCATTACAGGTAATGAGGACTTGGTAGGAAATGTGCTTAAATGTCACGGAAATGCAACAAAATCTTAATGTTCTTTTTCTTTGTGTATATAGGCTATAAGATGAAATATTACCCAGATGTGTTTTTGTGAGAGTCGCCCATAAGTCCATAAGCAAAAGTGAAAACTCACCCTCCTGTCTTTCCAAACTGTTTCTTCTCTGGAATGTAAAAGGACAAATTTTGTAGAGTGTCCCGCTCCTGTCCATAAAACATGCAGATATTTTACTGCCATACTCAAAAATTTTGTATAAGCATTTTTATATATATTCCAAAATATTAACTAAAGGCAGTAACAATTTAAAAAAAAAAAATTATTTGTGAACTGATGTTCAACTTTTTTTTAATAGGCAACTTATCTGCAGTCATCAAGCTCGGTAAACACACAGACACAGGCACGAAGATGTGACTTTAATTTCACCATTCAGTGAATGCTCACAAAAAAACCCCAGTCATCATGATTTTCGGACATTTCAAGTTTGATTTTGACGTGACATAAAGCGATATCTAAGTCTGTCAGTTGTTTACTTCGTTTTCCCATTCAAGTCCTCATGAAATCAAAATTGACCATATTTACTTTGTTAGCTTAGATTGCTAGTTTTGGAGTGAACAATTAATCCATGCAGTCAATCCACAAAAAGAAAATTGTTCATTCAGACCGATTCGCAAATGCACATGAAAACAACAGGCGGGATTTATCACACAAACCAATTATATCCAATCATAACCAACCATATCAAATGATAGTGCGTTAGAAGCACTGCCTCCTCTCATGTGACTTTCCCCAGTTCATTTTCAATTACCCTCCACTAAACCCTGCGCTCGCTTTAGGGGGTCTGTTAAAAGTCAATGGGCTCAGGGGAGGCAAGAGAGACTCTCGCTGTAACTTCACCTGTGGGTGTCGCTGTTGGACAGTGTTACTTTTACTTTTGACACTTTTTATTGTCATATTTTGTAATATTTGGAGTCTGGTGATTGTTGTAAGAGTTCTGCATTTCAAATCATCTGTTTTAGAGGTGATGCATTCGTGAAATATAATGAAATGTCTAATTAGATCATAGGAAAGTACAGACGTCCAATAAAACTATGTGTTGTTTTTCACAGCCCAAATCACTCCAATTAAATCAACTTTACAAAGACTACAACACCCCAGCGAGCAAACCAAAAGCTTTCATAGGAAAGATGAAAATTAAGAAGAAACAAACACAAAGTGACATATTTAAACAAATGTACAAACAAAGATTTCTTTAGAAAACTCACTACCAGCTGCGAGGTGTCACCCTGTATTTGATGAGACCGTTACTAAATCTGTCTACAAAGATTTATTGTATTGAACGTTGCCTTTTGGATCAATATTTCAAGGAAGACACTGTAAAATCATAAATAATTTATCTCTTTTATATAATTTAAATGTAAACCTTTGACCCTAAGAGCATTCCTGGAACAAAGTGCTTGTGGTGGGTTATGCATATGCGTATTTTGCATACCCATTTATAGCTCAAACTAGTTTTTTACTTTTTCAATAGAAAATGTGATTGAAGTTTACCCGTGCAAAACTCGCTGTCACAGTTTAAGATCATCCTTCAGTTTAGGTCTATGGGACTTCTTTTTTTTTGTTTTGTTGAATTATAGCAATAGCAGTGATGCTTTCCTTAGTAAAAACTTCTAATAATAACAGTTGTCAGCAGACGTATAAGAATCACTCGTGAAATGATGAGTATATGCATGACCAGGCAGTCAGCATGTTCATCTGAAATGTTCATGAATGTCAGAGAAAAGCAGTGGTTGTGAACCTGAGCTGCACAGATGCTGAAAACGGCAGTGATTCACTGTCCACCCACTCCATCAGTCACTATAAAGATCTGTTCCAAAAACAAGTGAGCTGTCTACATCACAGGTGCGCTCCGGACACGTAGGCTGTTCCGATTGCCTTCCAAGTCTCATTTTGGACAAATTTTAAGGAAACACTGCATATCCTTCACTGAAAAGGCAAAATGCATTGGGATAAACGAAATCCTTGGTGCTTTTATAAATTGACAGAAATTACTTGGTGTTGCTGTCATGTGACAAACAGTGCATTTTCTATTGGCTGCATGAGAATAAAAAAAAAATAGACACTTTTTGTAAAAAATTTGAATGTTGGTGTGCATGATACACTGTTTCCCGCAGTTGTGATTCTTGTGTAATTGCATTTAATTCAGCAACTTATAAGTAACCTGTTTTAGTGTTATTTTAGTTCTTGTTATTTTTTTACATTTTATGTTCTAGTTTTATTTTATTTTCAAAGTTTGTGTTATTATTATTATTAAATATATCTATATAATTTTTATTAAGGTTTAGTTAACTGTAACCCCAGTTTGCATGCAATGACATTTAAGGGGGTAAACACTTGTCTACAGCAAAAAATATAATGTACAATGTTAACTTGAAGGGATAGTTCACCCAAAAGTGAAAATTCTGTCATTAATTCCTCACCCTCATGTCGTTCCAAACCCGTAAGACTTTCATTCATCTTCTGAACACAAATTAAGATATTTTAAATGAAATCTGAGAGCTTACTGTCCCTGCATTGACAGTCGTCGCAACTACCTTTGACACTTCAAAAAGTTCATAATATGAATTCAGCGGTTTAGTCTGAATTTTCTGAAGAGACTCGATCGCTTTATATGACAAACAGATTTAATTTTATTCACATATAAACTTTGATCAGCAAACATAAACAGAAGCTTAACCGAACCTGCTTGACTCGTGAGAACAAACCTCACTGGTTCTTGCTGAAGCTCAAGCGTGCTGCGTAACACGAGAATGAACCTCATTGGTTCTTGCTGAAGCTCAAACGTGCTGCGTAACACGAAAATGAACCTCACTGGTTCTTGCTGAAGCTCAAGCGTGCTGCGTAACACGAGAATGAACCTGATTGGTTGTTGCTGAAGCTCAAACGTGCTGCGTAACACGAGAATGAACCTCATTGGTTGTTGCTGAAGCTCAAACGTGCTGCGTAACACGAGAATGAACCTCATTGGTTGTTGCTGAAGCTCAAACGTGCTGGGTAACACGAGAATGAACCTCACTGGTTCTTGCTGAAGCTCAAGCGTGCTGCGTAACACGAGAATGAACCTGATTGGTTGTTGCTGAAGCTCAAACGTGCTGCGTAACACGAGAATGAACCTCATTGGTTCTTGCTGAAGCTCAAACGTGCTGCGTAACACGAGAATGAACCTCATTGGTTGTTGCTGAAGCTCAAATGTGCTGCGTAACACGAGAATGAACCTCATTGGTTGTTGCTGAATCTCAAACGTGCTGCGCAACACGAGAATGAACCTCATTGGTTCTTGCTGAAGCTCAAACGTGCTGCGTAACACGGGAATGAACCTCATTGGTTGTTGCTGAATCTCAAACGTGCTGCGTAACACGAGAATGAACCTCATTGGTTCTTGTGGAATCTGAAACGTGCTGCGTAACACGGAAATGAACCTCATTGGTTGTTGCTGAAGCTCAAACCTGCTGCCTAACACGAGAATAAACCTCATTGGTTGTTGCTGAATCTCAAACGTGCTGCGTAACACAAGAATGAACCTCACTGGTTCTTGCTGAAGCTCGAGCGTGCTGCGTAACACGAGAATGAACCTGATTGGTTGTTGCTGAAGCTCAAACGTGCTGCGTAACACGAGAATGAACCTCATTGGTTCTTGCTGAAGCTCAAACATGCTGCGTAACACGAGAATGAACCTCATTGGTTGTTGCTGAATCTCAAACGTGCTGCGCAACACGAGAATGAACCTCATTGGTTCTTGCTGAAGCTCAAACGTGCTGCGTAACACGGGAATGAACCTCATTGGTTGTTGCTGAATCTCAAACGTGCTGCGTAACACGAGAATGAACCTCATTGGTTGTTGCTGAAGCTCAAACCTGCTGCCTAACATGAGAATAAACCTCATTGGTTGTTGCTGAATCTCAAACGTGCTGCGTAACACAAGAATGAACCTCATTGGTTCTTGCTGAAGCTCAAACGTGCTGCGTAATACGAGAATGAACCTCATTGGTTGTTGCTGGATCTCAAACGTGCTGCGTAACACGAGAATGAACCTCATTGGTTCTTGCTGAAGCTCAAACGTGCTGCGTAATACGAGAATGAACCTCATTGGTTGTTGCTGAATCTCAAACGTGCTGCGTAACACGAGAATGAACCTCATTGGTTGTTGCTGAAGCTCAAACGTGCTGCGTAACACGAGAATGAACCTCATTGGTTCTTGTGGAATCTCAAATGTGCTGCGTAACACGAGAATGAACCTCATTGGTTGTTGCTGAATCTCAAACGTGCTGCGTAACACGAGAATGAACCTCATTGGTTCTTGCTGAACCTCAAACGTGCTGCGTAACACGAGAATGAACCTCATTGGTTCTTGCTGAAGCTCAAACGTGCTGCGTAACACGAGAATGAACCTCATTGGTTCTTGCTGAAGCTCAAACGTGCTGCGTAACACGAGAATGAACCTCAATGGTTCTTGCTGAATCTCAAACGTGCTGCGTAACACGAGAATGAACCTCATTGGTTCTTGCTGAAGCTCAAACGTGCTGCGTAACACGAGAATGAACCTCATTAGTTCTTGCTGAAGCTCAAACGTGCTGCGTAACACGAGAATGAATCTCATTGGTTCTTGCTGAAGCTCAAACGTGCTGCATAACACGAGAATGAACCTCATTGGCTCTTGTGGAATCTCAAACGTGCTGCGCAACACAGAAATGAACCTCATTGGTTCTTGCTGAAGCTCAAACGTGCTGCGTAACACGGGAAAGAACCTCATTGGTTGTTGCTGAATCTCAAACGTGCTGCGTAACACGAGAATGAACCTCATTGGTTCTTGTGGAATCTGAAACGTGCTGCGTAACACGGAAATGAACCTCATTGGTTGTTGCTGAATCTCAAACGTGCTGCGTAACACGAGAATGAACCTCATTGGTTCTTGCTGAAGCTCAAACGTGCTGCGTAACACGAGAATGAACCTCATTGGTTCTTGCTGAAGCTCAAACCTGCTGCCTAACACGAGAATAAACCTCATTGGTTGTTGCTGAATCTCAAACGTGCTGCGTAACACAAGAATGAACCTCATTGGTTCTTGCTGAAGCTCAAACGTGCTGCGTAATACGAGAATGAACCTCATTGGTTGTTGCTGAATCTCAAACGTGCTGCGTAACACGAGAATGAACCTCATTGGTTCTTGCTGAAGCTCAAACGTGCTGCGTAACACGAGAATGAACCTCATTGGTTCTTGCTGAATCTCAAACGTGCTGCGTAACACGAGAATGAACCTCATTGGTTCTTGCTGAAGCTCAAACGTGCTGCGTAACACGAGAATGAACCTCATTGGTTCTTGCTGAAGCTCAAACGTGCTGCGTAACACGAGAATGAACCTCATTGGTTCTTGTGGAATCTCAAACGTGCTGCGTAACACGAGAATGAACCTCATTGGTTCTTGCTGAAGCTCAAATGTGCTGCATAACACGAGAATGAACCTCATTGGTTCTTGCTGAATCTCAAACGTGCTGCGTAACACGAGAATGAACCTCATTGGTTCTTGCTGAAGCTCAAACATGCTGCGTAACACGAGAATGAACCTCATTGGTTGTTGCTGAATCTCAAACGTGCTGCGCAACACGAGAATGAACCTCATTGGTTCTTGCTGAAGCTCAAACGTGCTGCGTAACACGGGAAAGAACCTCATTGGTTGTTGCTGAATCTCAAACGTGCTGCGTAACACGAGAATGAACCTCATTGGTTCTTGTGGAATCTGAAACGTGCTGCGTAACACGGAAATGAACCTCATTGGTTGTTGCTGAATCTCAAACGTGCTGCGTAACACGAGAATGAACCTCATTGGTTCTTGCTGAAGCTCAAACGTGCTGCGTAACACGAGAATGAACCTCATTGGTTCTTGCTGAAGCTCAAACCTGCTGCCTAACACGAGAATAAACCTCATTGGTTGTTGCTGAATCTCAAACGTGCTGCGTAACACAAGAATGAACCTCATTGGTTCTTGCTGAAGCTCAAACGTGCTGCGTAATACGAGAATGAACCTCATTGGTTGTTGCTGAATCTCAAACGTGCTGCGTAACACGAGAATGAACCTCATTGGTTCTTGCTGAAGCTCAAACGTGCTGCGTAACACGAGAATGAACCTCATTGGTTCTTGTGGAATCTCAAACGTGCTGCGTAACACGAGAATGAACCTCACTGGTTGTTGCTGAATCTTAAATGTGCTGCATAAAACGAAAATGAACCTCACTGGTTGTTGCTGAATCTCAAATGTGCTGCGTAATATGAGAATGAACCTCATTGGTTGTTGCTGAATCTCAAACGTGCTGCGTAACACGAGAATGAACCTCAATGGTTCTTGCTGAATCTCAAACGTGCTGCGTAACACGAGAATGAACCTCATTGGTTCTTGCTGAAGCTCAAACGTGCTGCGTAACACGAGAATGAATCTCATTGGTTCTTGCTGAAGCTCAAACGTGCTGCATAACACGAGAATGAACCTCATTAGTTCTTGCTGAAGCTCAAACATGCTGCGTAACACGAGAATGAATCTCATTGGTTCTTGCTGAATCTCAAACGTGCTGCGTAACACGAGAATGAACCTCATTAGTTCTTGCTGAAGCTCAAACGTGCTGCGTAACATGAGAATGAACCTCATTGGTTCTTGCTGAAGCTCAAACGTGCTGCGTAACACGAGAATGAACCTCATTGGTTCTTGTGGAATCTCAAACGTGCTGCGTAACACAGAAATGAACCTCATTGGTTCTTGCTGAATCTCAAACGTGCTGCGTAACACGAAAATGAACCTCATTGGTTGTTGCTGAATCTCAAACGTGCTGCGTAACACGAGAATGAACCTCATTGGTTCTTGCTGAATCTCAAACGTGCTGCGTAACACGAGAATAAACCTCATTGGTTCTTGTGGAATCTCAAACGTGTTGCGTAACACGGAAATGAACCTCATTGGTTCTTGCTGAATCTCAAACGTGCTGCGTAACACGAAAATGAACCTCATTGGTTGTTGCTGAATCTCAAACGTGCTGCGTAACACGAGAATAAACCTCATTGGTTCTTGCTGAAGCTCAAACGTGCTGCGTAACACGAGAATGAACCTCATTAGTTCTTGCTGAATCTCAAACGTGCTGCGTAACACGAGAATAAACCTCATTGGTTCTTGCTGAAGTTCAAATGTGCTGCGTAACACGAGAATGAACCTCATTGGTTCGTGCTGAAGCTCAAACGTGCTGCGTAACACGAGAATGAACCTCATTGGTTCTTGCTGAAGCTCAAACGTGCTGCGTAACACGAGAATGAACCTCATTGGTTCTTGCTGAAGCTCAAATGTCCTGCATAACACGAGAATGAACCTCATTGGTTGTTGCTGAAGTTCAAATGTGCTGCGTAACACGAGAATGAATCTCATTGGTTCTTGCTGAAGCTCAAACGTGCTGCGTAACACGAGAATGAATCTCATTGGTTCTTGCTGAAGCTCAAACGTGCTGCGTAACACGAGAATGAACCTCATTGGTTCTTGCTAAATCTCAAACGTGCTGCGTAACACGAGAATGAACCTCATTGGTTCTTGCTGAATCTCAAACGTGCTGCGTAACACGAGAATGAACCTCATTGGTTCTTGCTGAATCTCAAACGTGCTGCGTAATACGAGAATGAACCTCATTTGTTCTTGCTGAAGCTCAAACGTGCTGCGTAACACGAGAATGAACCTCATTGGTTCTTGCTAAATCTCAAACGTGCTGCGTAACACGAGAATGAATCTCATTGGTTCTTGCTGAAGCTCAAACGTGCTGCGTAACACGAGAATGAATCTCATTGGTTCTTGCTGAAGCTCAAACGTGCTGCGTAACACGAGAATGAACCTCATTGGTTCTTGCTAAATCTCAAACGTGCTGCGTAACACGAGAATGAATCTCATTGGTTCTTGCTGAAGCTCAAACGTGCTGCGTAACACGAGAATGAATCTCATTGGTTCTTGCTGAAGCTCAAACGTGCTGCGTAACACGAGAATGAACCTCATTGGTTCTTGCTAAATCTCAAACGTGCTGCGTAACACGAGAATGAACCTCATTGGTTCTTGCTGAATCTCAAACGTGCTGCGTAATACGAGAATGAACCTCATTTGTTCTTGCTAAATCTCAAACGTGCTGCGTAACACGAGAATGAATCTCATTGGTTCTTGCTGAAGCTCAAACGTGCTGCATAACACGAGAATGAACCTCATTTGTTCTTGCTAAATCTCAAACGTGCTGCGTAACACGAGAATGAACCTCATTGGTTGTTGCTGAATCTCAAACGTGCTGCGTAACACGAGAATGAACCTCATTGGTTCTTGCTGAATCTCAAACGTGCTGCGTAACACGAGAATGAACCTCATTGGTTCTTGCTGAATCTCAAACGTGCTGCGTAACACGAGAATGAACCTCATTGGTTCTTGCTGAAGCTCAAACGTGCTGCATAACACGAGAATGAACCTCATTGGTTCTTGCTGAATCTCAAACGTGCTGTGTAACACGAGAATGAACCTCATTGGTTCTTGCTGAAGCTCAAACGTGCTGCGTAACACGAGAATGAACCTCATTGGTTGTTGCTGAATCTCAAACGTGCTGCGTAACACGAGAATGAACCTCATTGGTTCTTGCTGAAGCTCAAACGTGCTGCGTAACACGAGAATGAACCTCATTGGTTCTTGCTGAAGCTCAAACGTGCTGCGTAACACGAGAATTAACCTCATTGGTTCTCGCACATCAAGCGAACATACTTGAGCTTCTGTTTACCACAACTGATGTGTGAGTTGATGAATGTTTATATGTGAATAACAGTTTAAATTCAATCTGTTCATATAAAGCGTCCTTGTCTCTTGAAAAATGTAACTAAACCGCGTGATTCATATGGATTTGTTTTATGATCTCTTTATGAACTTTCTGAAGTGTCAAAAGTTGCGTATGCTGTTAATGGAGGGACAGAAATATCTCAGATTTCATCAAAAAGATCTTCATTTGCGTTCCGAACATGGTGAACTAACCCCTTAAGCTACGTTTCATAAAGTCTGCATAATAAGTTCATTTCTGATAATGAGTAAAGCAATAAGTGACATTTCCTTTGACTTCAAGGCATCTCAGTTGGTTTTGGAACAGACCTTCAATATGTGTTTTCTTCTTCTTCATAATATTTCACCTTGTTCCTTTATCACAGTCAATCCTGGGGGACCCGAGTCAGTCTTCCTAAAGCTCAGGCCAGGCTATGATTGGATTGACAGGCTCGTGTTCAGGAGTCTATTGGGTTTTGCTTTTGCAGTTTGGTTCAGAGCTATATTTGTCTGTCTTTCTCCTTCTGATTTATCGACTGCCCTTGAGACGATTTACATTAGATGATAGTGAATCTTTGAAGATCTGTGTTTATGTATTAACTAACTGAATGAGCAAAAGAGGTCACAAGCGCAAACGCTCTTGATCTCAGGTGTCTTTTGCTCTATTGTTCAATATTTGACGGGCTCAGATGGTCAGGAATCTTATCAGGAACCCACACATTTATTTGTTATAGTTAAGTGATTCACTCTCAGGTAAAGGAAGGGCATTTTTAAATGCGTCTTTCTAATAAATGTGACACTAAAGGTGATAAGAAACTGGGACTTATTTAAAAGCACTTTATTAGACAGCTTCTATTTATCCAACTGATTGTCTCTTTTGTCTTCATGTCAAGTCGTCCCCACAGTCCGTTTCCCTACCTATCAAAACGCACACACAAACCTATTCTCACTCCAGCCCTAATGTGCTATCACCATTTGTCTCACAGTTTCGTTTTAGAGGGAAACACAAACTAATCAAGTGGGTTTCTACACATTATCATGCCCTCCAGCTGTGGTATCCCGCGATCTGTTTCTCTCTTTCTTGCGCTCGGTGTCTCTCATCCTCCTCTTTGTCTTTGTCTGCGCCCTCTCCTGCTTTAGGAAGCGCCGTCTTATCGCCACCCCCTAAATCTAAATCACCATGACAACTCTTAGGTTGTATTTATCTCCTAAATCACTGCTTAGGAATAGCTTTAGATATGAGAGGAGAGTGAGGTCGACATGCAAGAAAATGATTGCAGTCGGGGGGCCGCCGTACAATCGAGGCCCCCACCCACACATCCCAATCTGCATGGATATCCATCAAGGGTGGCGCGATTCACCCTGCAGTCAAGTAAAAGATGGCAAGAATGAAACGGCGTGGAGTGATTTTAATAAACAAATGTCATGGGTCTGGATTTCCAACATGAGGACCGGTATCATCAGCAAGCATGGAAATAGGTTTCAAATGGAGTTTGAAGAGAATAATTAAAGTGATAGTTCAGGCAAAAAATTAAAATCATGTAATTTTCTCACTCTCAAGTCGTTCCAAACAAATAAACAAATTAAAATAGTCCATGCAACTTGTGCACTATATAGCTTTGTGTGAAGAACAGATTGTTTTTTAATTAACATGCCCTATTTGTTCTGCTAAATTAGAAAATTTTATTTAGTAAATTGTCCAACAAAACACAGAATGGCCACCAAAAACTACAGAAAATGTATTAAAGGAGCATCTGCAAACTAGAAAGTAAAGTTTGTTAGGACAAACTTTGATGTTGGCTTGACAGCCGTATGAAAGGTTAAAAGTGTTATAAGCTTTACATTTTGTGAAGTGGAAAGAGAAAGAAGCGAAGAAAGAAAGACATTGCTAGCCTGAATTAACATGTTTTTGCACATTGCTAGCATGAATTAGCATGTTTTGCTAGCATTTTTTAACAGGTTGCTAGCATGAATTAGCATGTTGGTAACATGTTCTAACACTTTGCTAATATAATTTAGCATGGTTTAGCAAGTTGTTAACATGAATTGGCATGTTGCTAGCATTATTTAATGTTAGCATTATTTAGCACATTTTTAGCATTTTTTAACATGTTGCTACCATGAATTAACACATTGCTAGCATTATTTAGCACATTGCTAGCATGCTGTTAACATGATTAACATGTTTCTATCATGATTTATCATTTTGCTAACATGTTTTAACATGTTTCTAGCATTATTTAGCATTTTGTTAACATGAATTGGCATTTTTGTTAACATGATTTAATATTAGCATTATTAAGTACATTTTTAGCATTTTTTAACATTTTGCTACCATGAATTTACACATTGCTAGCATGTTTCTAGCATGATTTAGCATTTTCTTAACATGAATTGACATGTTGCTAGCATGATTTAATGTTAGCATTATTTAGCACATTTCTAGCATGTTTTAACATGTTGTTACCATGAATGAACTCATTGCTAGGATGATTTAGCACATTGTTAGCATACTGTTAGCATAATTAACATGTTTCTAAGATGATTTTGCATGGTTCTATCATGATTTAGCATGTTGCTAGCATTTGTTAACATGTTTCTAGTTTTAACAATGCTGCTAGTATGATTAGCACATTGTTATCATTTTATTAGCATGATTATTAGCATGTTATTAGCATGATTAGCATGTTGTCCTATGATAGTCATCAAGCTTTGCAAGTTATTAAATGAAAATGTTTAACTTTTGCTATCATATGATTTCATATGTGTCATATTGGCTACTTTTATTGTACTTGTTATGAGTGATCATGTATTGTTTCTGTTTTGGGTGGGTTTTACAAGTGAGTTCCAGTTAGTTTCTATGGCTTTTCATTGATTTGATTATTAGTTGCACCTGTTTGTCATTGGTTTGGTCTTGTATATATTGTGCTTGTTTTCAGTCATAATTTCTTCATTATCCGTTATGTAAAGTTGGTTGTTTATTTTTGTAGAGAGAGTTTTTTTTGTTTGTTTGTTAACCCTTTCACACATAACTTTAAAATATTCTGGCTAACCCCCATCCCCCCACCCAGCGTGAGTTTTTCAAGGCTACCGTTATTTAGAATGTGTCACTTTATTGTTTCCATGGTGACGCTTATTGCTTGGCACATGACGCACTGCAGTCACAATAGTGCTGTATGCCTGATGATCTGTTTTTTTTTATTTTTCCTTTTTTATTAAAAATATTCACAAATTTGTTACCTATAGCATGAAATATCAGATATTCAGATTGTCAAATATGGGCAAGTGGATATGGTTTGTTGTTTAAACACCTTTATAATGATCGCATTAGTTGAGATATGCGCGATGGGCGCTGCCATTTTAGTTTGTGCCGCAGTTTAGAGAATCTGATCTATTGGATTTACAACACGTGAATTCATCCACTTCTCCCGAAAGTAAGTGGCCGGTGAACTAGGAGAAGAATAGAGTAAACTTTAAAGTTACTTACACAATGTGTATCTGATATGAATAAAACTAGTTGTCTAATTATAATGGAAAGGATTATTATTGTTGCTTCCATAGACATCAGTGTGTATTTTACAAACTCTAAATGCATGGCTTTGCTGGTACTTGTGTATATTTAAATGCCTGAAACCTAAAATAAACATTTTGTGGTTGAAAACACTGAATAGTTGCTGTATATGACAAGCGCTGAGCGGCAGCCAACATGTGAAAGCACGTTTGAATTTAGCAGTTGATCATGTGATGCGCTGAACGTTCTAATCACACCAGGGTCCAGCCAAGACTAATCACACCAGTGTGATCGTACGCTCCAGGGACCAGCCAAGACTAATCACACCGGTGTGATTGTACGCTCCAGGGACCAGCCAAGACTAATCACACCGGTGTGATCGTACACAGGGACCGGTGTGCACACCGGTGTGATCGTACACTCCAGGGACCGGCCAAGACTAATCACACCGATGTGATATATACACCCGCGATATATATATTTAGGTAAATGTACCCGATTTTTCATATCAACAGAAAAATATAGCGGGATAACCTGGCTTCTTTTGAGACTCCCCTGCTTCAGAGAATAGTTAATGATTATTAAAGCCCGCCCAGACGTTGATGTGATTGGTTACAAAGTAGTTTGTGATGTCAGAAACACCAGCGATTTCAAACCACGTTTTTGAGACTGTCTTTGGTTCACTGAGAAAATATTCAGCAATGGTGTTGACTGAATTTGCACATGGTTTGTCACATATTAAAGACACCACATAGACATATAAACAACATTAAAAACTTGATTTTCACCACAGGAGGTCTTTAAGTTTCTAAATACTGCATGCGAATAGATCTTTCATCTGCACTTTAGTGAATTTTTTTTTTACATTAGCTTTTGCTGCATGGAATAGAGCAGCATGGACATTCAAGATTTATCCTTTTGTGTTTCACGGCAGAAAGAAAGTTTACTTAGTTTGGAACGGCATGAGAGAATTTTCATTTTTGGGGTGAATTATTCTTCCACCGCATTGACATACTAAGGAATTGGAATTTTCTCCAAAACATAGTACATAGCATGGATCACTGGGATGAACCACGATAAACTGTTACTTTGCCTACAGTGTTGTAATGAAAATGTGTCCCAACTTTGACCTCTGCAGATTGAGGGCTGGTCTTTTGGGTGCGTCTCCGCCTCAGAATTGCTTGCTTTACGAAGCCCCCACAGAAGCCCTGCATCTTGCAAAGCGAAATCCACACTGATATTTTCATGTTCATTTACTTGGTGGAGAACGCAGGCAGAAAGGCAACATGTGCAAGAATATCCACTCCTGAGATGCTTGTCAGATGAGCAATTATCCGAGGTTGAAGTGTCTTCTCACAAGAACCGGCGGAGGCAGAACCTTCAAAGGATTCCGGAAGAAATGAAAATCAATTTCAGGGTCATTTGACTGTTACAAGTTAATGAATGGAAAAGCATGCAAAGTCAAATGCTGCTGAGCAAATTAATGAATTCTCCTTTCTCGTGGAGACGCTTCCTGTGGTGGACATTCACATGCAGACGAAACATTCTGACTCACAGTTACACTCACAAATGAGCCCTTTTCAACAGTCAACAGTCTGGATAAACAAACATTTAACATTGTTTTGCAGCAAAACTGCTATACCTTACATCAAATGCAACCCAGAATACATGTTAATAGTGGAGGCTGGAGTTAGCTGCCATCTTTTTATAGTAAAAACAAACCTTACAAAACAAAGCTATTGAACATCTGAACACCATTATAGGGGAAAAAGGAGATACAGGTCTTTGGTCTAATAGTATTGGCACACCACATGGGGTAAGTTTCACAAGAACCTGCTGTTTGAAATATGAAATTGTGATGGATGTTATGTTACAAAATACCACCTAAATGAAAAACAAGACACAATATATTTATATTTAAAGGAATTGTTCATCCAAAATAAAATAAGGAAGGCTATTTAATGGTTAATCATCCTAAATTGTTTATGCAAAGCAATTATGAAGTACATAACATTTTATGAAACAGCAAAAAATATAAAGATAACCTAAAAAAAAAAATCTAAATGTATTTTAAATAAATGCATTAAAATTAAAGCAAAACAACTTGCAATCAATGAAAAGTTTAATGATCTACCCGACCCAAAAACACACACACACACACACACACACATATACACTCACCTAAAGGATTATTAGGAACACCATACTAATACTGTGTTTGACCCCCTTTCGCCTTCAGAACTGCCTTAATTCTACGTGGCATTGATTCAACAAGGTGCTGAAAGCATTCTTTAGAAATGTTGGCCCATATTGATAGGATAGCATCTTGCAGTTGATGGAGATTTGTGGGATGCACATCCAGGGCACGAAGCTCCCATTCCACCACATCCCAAAGATGCTCTATTGGGTTGAGATCTGGTGACTGTGGTGGCCATTTTAGTACAGTGAACTCATTGTCATGTTCAAGAAACCAATTTGAAATGATTCAAGCTTTGTGACATGGTGCATTATCCTGCTGGAAGTAGCCATCAGAGGATGGGTACATGGTGGTCATAAAGGGATGGACATGGTCAGAAACAATGCTCAGGTAGGCCATGGCATTTAAACGATGCCCAATTGGCACTAAGGGGCCTAAAGTGTGCCAAGAAAACATCCCCCACACCATTACACCACCACCACCAGCCTGCACAGTGGTAACAAGGCATGATGGATCCATGTTCTCATTCTGTTTACGCCAAATTCTGACTCTACCATCTGAATGTCTCAACAGAAATCGAGACTCATCAGACCAGGCAACATTTTTCCAGTCTTCAACTGTCCAATTTTGGTGAGCTCGTGCAAATTGTAGCCTCTTTTTCCTATTTGTAGTGGAGATGAGTGGTACCCGGTGGGGTCTTCTGCTGTTGTAGCCCATCCGCCTCAAGGTTGTGCGTGTTGTGGCTTCACAAATGCTTTGCTGCATACCTCGGTTGTAACGAGTGGTTATTTCAGTCAAAGTTGCTCTTCTATCAGCTTGAATCAGTCGGCCCATTCTCCTCTGACCTCTAGCATCAACAAGGCATTTTCGCCCACAGGACTGCCGCATACTGGATGTTTTTCCCTTTTTACACCATTCTTTGTAAACTCTAGAAATGGTTGTGTGTGAAAATCCCAGTAACTGAGCAGATTGTGAAATACTCAGACCGGCCCGTCTGGCACCAACAACCATGCCACGCTCAAAATTGCTTAAATCACCTTTCTTTCCCATTCTGACATTCAGTTTGGAGTTCAGGAGATTGTCTTGACCAGGACCACACCCCTAAATGCATTGAAGCAACTGCCATGTGATTGGTTGATTAGATAATTGCACTAATGAGAAATTGAACAGGTGTTCCTAATAATCCTTTAGGTGAGTGTATATATACACACACATGGATTTTAATTTATAATATATATAATAACAAACAAACATACACACACATATACATATACATGTGTGTATATATATATATATATATATATATATATATATATACACACACACACACACACATGGATTTAATATATTTTAATTTCTAATATATAATAACAAGCAAACATACACACACACATACGTATATAAATTAAAATCTGTGTGTGTGTATATATATATATATATATAATGATTTTTTTATATATAATAAATTAAATTAGTTTAATTTATATATTTTTATATAAAAACATAGATTCATTGTCTTCAGATTTTACCAAAAAATATGATGCTATGGGAATTTTAGATTTGACAATAACCAAAAACAATAAACTTAATTCAGTATTGGTTCAATGTTAAAACCAACCACTTGGTTTGATTTGGAAAAACAAAATACTTTCCAGAAATATTGCCCTTGTAATGACTTCTCCGTGTGAAAACAGAGATGGTAAATTTCTTTAGGCTCCCCTAATTTCCTAATTGTTTCTGATGAAGTGATTTTTTTTATTCACTAGTTTGTGTTGTCTCCTCAGACGGCAACAGATCAGACTAATCATTACGGTGTCTGAGAGAGTCCTAGTGGAGTAAACTACAGCGTGTAATGTCCAGATATGTTCTTTGTACCTCAGAGAGCCAATTTCATCAGCAGAACAACACACAAACACACACCTTTGACCGATATCACGGTGTACATCCTCTACACAGCGCTGTACTCCTCAAATGATCAATAAACCAGTCTGGCAGATGAAAACAGAAACTTTGAACTTTGAACTTTGAATTGTCCGGGAGAGTTGGGGACTTTTTGAACAGCAAACTGCCTCTTTTTGGTACAGTACCAATTAAATTAATTTTGGTTGTGGTTCTGTGTAAATGTGCATGAGTTGTTGCGTAATACCATCTAGTGCCTAGCACACATTGTAATGATCATCGCCAAAATGTTTTCCCTTCTACCCTGTCCCCATCCACCAATGGGCAAGCAAACAGACTGTCCCACCCCAAACTTTACCTTTAGTTGTGGCAGAAGTCACCATGTCGGGACACATAAACAAACAGATCAATGTTTGGAAAGCATCACAGTGCTTGTTGCAGTGCTCTTTGCTTGTTAAACTGGAATGAAAGAAAATATTTTAACATGAAAAATACACAGAAACTTTAAATATAATTCAAAATGATGCAGTGATCCCAGTAAAGCAGGAACATGAGCCAGTGCTCTGAGAAATACTGTAGGCTATATGTGACCTGCAGGGCAGCGGTTTGAAGACAGAGAAAAGAGAATTTGAGTTCAAAGTCACAGCTGTGTAAACTTATATACCACAGACACACAAACACACACACACACACATTGTGTTTTCATGTTTTATGGGGACTTTCCATAATGATTTTTATACTGTACAAACTGTATATACTATCCCCTAAACCTACCCGTCACAGAAAACGTTCTGAATTTTTAAATTTAAAAAAAATATCACTTAGTATGATTTGTAAGCAGTTTTCCTCATGGGGACCAAATGAGGAACTCGTGTGTGCGTGCATCCGGGTAATCCCTATTTATTGAGGACAAAATGTCCCCACAAGGATGACAACATTTGGGGATGGGGACATTTTGTCCTCAATAAGTAGGGTTTACCCGGATGCACGCACACACGCACACGTGCACACACACACACACCCTTAACCCTAAAATACAATGTTTTGCATTGAAATATATGTATGTATATATGTGTTTATTTTAAGCAAATATATTATATATCATATTAATATATTATAATATATAATATATATGAATATCTTTAAAATAAAATAAATATTATTTATTTAAAATCAAATAAATATGAAGTGAATATTATTGAAAATATTATTATTACTATTTATTTATTTGTTTTATTTATTTATTTTTTACAATTGAGGATGGAAGTCAGATTTAACTCTGGTGGACAGATTTGTCTAACTGAGCAAACACACACATGCACACTTTAAATCTAATAAATCTCTATTTCAAAACATTCAAATGTCTTTTTTTGTGTTAGTAGAAGAAAGAAGTGATGTTTTATTAACAAAGTTCGGGTGGAACACGTTCAAATTATCTATCCAATCATCATGTCATTCCAACCAGCTGTCAGCAATCAGTAATCAACATGTCTACCCAATCAGCACAAGTGGAGGATTATATAAATACCCAGTCAACTCACCAATGTTCCTCGACCGTCTCCTCACACTCGCCTGGTTACTGCCTAACCAGAAATACATGGGTTCAGGCCAAAATACTGAGCTCGGAGCCGTCTCCTCGGACAGCATGCCAAATACGCATACTACTTTACTCTATCTGATTTATTAGTAAGTATGAACAGATTATTTGTAAGAGTGAACTCGTGAAATTCAGGTTTGGAACATCTTGTAGGGTGAGTGAATGATGACATGATTTTCAGTTTTGGGAGATCTATCCCTTTAATGCCAAGTGTAAACGCAGCCATTGTTGATATGACGTGAAATTAAAAGGGTCTTTTTCTTGGGAGAAGCTTCTGAAAAGCAGGATACTTTAGCAGAAGTCTAGGAGAAACAACAGAGATGTTAATTCTTTGTGAATAATTTTTTTTTATCATTATTCCTCTGAGCATGTGTCTATCAGAAGAAGGTTTACATCTAACATATCGCCTTTCCAAACCTCCCCTTCATTTTCAGTTTTCATTGCGGTCTCATAATAAACAGACTTAATTATTGAACTCTGGCTGTCTCCCAGACTTAGTTAAGCCCCCTGTGGGAATGTGTGTGCGTCTGTTTATATTCATTTCTTTCTCTTTTACGTAAAATATCAAGGTACTCAGTCTGTCGATGTCTGCTGCTTTTAAACTGTGCTCTCCCTAATTACTTCAGATAAATCCATCAGGCTACAAATCAAAGCAGCGCATCAATTATGAAATGCTTTGAAATCTGCCCTCCTGTCCCTGTGTTTGTCTGAGTCACTTTTATCAGCGAGACGGCTTTTTAAAAACAAGATGGCAAGCTACGACGCTGCCTCATTACAATGCCATGTGGCATCAAGAGCACTCGCGTGAAGACAATCTGTCATCCACCACAAAGCTGAAAAGGGAGATCAGGTTTTAAAACCATCCTTAACTGCGTCTTTTACAACCTCTGGAGGAATCACACTCAGGTTACTTGCATTTGCTCTAACAACCAATTAAATTCATGAAATTGGTGTGGGATCCCTGCTAATGTGGGCCGTATATGCACTGAGATTACTTAAAAATTACTTGGTCTAAAAATATCACCACCACTCAAAACCATGACATCAATTACAGCAGAACAATTCACTTTTACATTTAATAAGAAAAAAAAATCTGAGTGGTGTCTGTGCAAATGCTGTCGTGTATTATAATGTTGTGGGTGGTTCTTAGGGTGTTGCTATGTGGTACCTAACTAGCCCAAGTCAAATGAGCCCACACATCCTCAAGTCTTGATGATCTTTTGGTCTTGGGTTTGTCCTTTAATGTAATCAGGGATTTTTATTTTTAGCTGTTTCATAGGCCTCCAGATGAAAATCATCAGTCTGGTTACCTAGTAAAGTAACAGATCTCCTCAGCAAGACCTGATTAGAGGAATCATCCACAAATGGTGCTGGAAAAGTTGTCCCGTCTAAAACCGCAATTTAGACAACGTTACGGAACAAATCAATTAACTGAATAATTAATCTAAATCCATCTAACAAAATGATACATTACTGCAATAACTAAATGCTACTGTTCTCTGTTTTCAAATAAATTAATACTTTTATTCAGCAAGGATGCATTCAATTGATCAAAAGTGTAAAGAATCCAATCTGTTCTTTTGAGCTTTCTATTCAATCAATGAATCCTGGAAAAAAAAAGCAGCACAACTGTTTTCAGCATTGATAATCAGAAATGTTGCTTGAGCAGCAAATCCTCATATTAGAATGATTTCTGAAGGATCATGTGACACTGAAGACTGGAGTAATGATGCTGAGTAAATTCAGCTTTTATACATCCATCCATCCATACGGGACAGGCTAATATTCTCAGGCAGTCTCAGTAATCCTGTAGGTGGTTGGGACTCCTACAGTTTCTCTTTATCAGTTCAGAGTGCATCAATTATTCAACAACGGAGAAGTTGTGGACCTTGAGATTAACTTTTTGCTGTTGTTTTTATTGCTTTTTTTTTCCACCTGCCAAGAGCGCAGGACATATTCAGGTTATTACAGAGCAAGCATATAGACACATACACTCATTCATTCACTCCCACAAATGCACAACGCGCGCACACACACACACACACACTAATGAGACTGACACAGTGTTTACTGTCCGACGGATGGTTGGATGGAATTCCTCATTTTAACACTTAATGAAAATATATATAGGGGCCCTAAAATGTTTTTAGATGCTTAAGTAACACTTGAATGCCATTGCACTGGATAGTAAACTAAGCAAGCATCTGTATCTGCTCAAATGCTGCAGGATCTTTGCTTTCACTAACTTTGTACTCAAGTCTCAATGTCTTTGAATTAACTTTTTTTTTTTTTTTTAAGTGGGTGTGGTCAGTTCACAAAGGTCACACATAAACTATCAACATGTTCTACTAACCAAAAGCAAACATAACATCACAAAATAATGTTCTTCTTTACTGACTCTGACATTTGTGTGGTCCACGTGCCCAAATACGCCTCTGCATAATGCTTTTTAACAATATTTACAGAGGGCTAGTCATCTTTCAATGCACGTATCTATGCAGATTCTCTAAATTATGACACAAACGCTTTTAAATGAAATCACTGTTTTATATATTGAGTCTTGCCCTCACTTTTGCTGCCAAGAACCTGAGAATATATGACCCACAAATTACAAATACTCATTACTTACTCTGAATGCTATTTTCACTTCCATTCGGCGTGCAAATTAAATGGACCAGGCTGTGAGCAGTTAGATAATAAGACTTTATATATGAGTGGATATCCATATATATAAGTAATAAAAGAAAACCACAATGAATATCATTTTGGCAGCATGAAACACACACAGACAAGAAAAAGCTCAGTCACAAAACTGGCCAAGAACATGTAACAGTGATATTTCAACTCTACAATGAAAAAAAGAGACTTTTTTATTTTTTTTTATTTTTTTTTTTTATGACGTTAAATTGAAATGCAATTAAAAAATAATATAGATAAAAAGAACATTTCCACAACTACATATTACTGCACAAAAATCATTACTATAATAAAAGAAAAATAATTATATATTATTTCAATAGTAATGTATTTATTATATTGTTTTATTTTTATACCACGTTTGAAAGGGCTATATGTAGAATTCAGAAACCCTTGTTATTAGCGACACCGGTGGCCGTTAAGTGAACTGCAGCCAACAACTTGCTGCTCGTGCTCGCACTCGTACAAGAGACTGATCGTGATTCAATGCCCTGATATACTCGGAGATGTTCTTTTTTGCTCTTTGCTTAGAAGTAAACAGAAGTTGGAAATAAGTTTGTACGCGTTTCTCTCAGTAACAAAATAAACACACAGCAATTAAGAAAGCATCTGATCATAGTGACGTGGATATGTTTACACCGGCTCAATTCACCAGCATCATGTCGACAGATGAGGTAATTAAAATTACACTGTTATGATAGTTTGATTATTAAGTAGCCTATATAGGTCTATTTGAGACTAGTCTCAGCCTCAGACGTCACGCCCACAGACCATTGGCTAAAAGTCTGATGCATTTGGCAAACAAAAATGGATGCACTTTAGGAGTTTCAAAGTCGTCATCTGATTGGTTGAATACTACAAGATGTCCGGGGAGACGTGTGTGTGTGTGTGGCGTTCTTAAACAGTCTGCTTGGAAACAAAGATGCTGTGATGCCAAACCCCCTCATGGAAAGAGCAAGCCGTTGAGTTTATAACTGTGACAATGAGAGCTTAGGATCAGCTAAATTCTGTATTCTCAAAAGAATGTGAACTACCGTAATTCCTCAAATAAAAACCGGGGCCTTTTTTTTACCTGAACTGCAGAAGGTAACAGGCTTTTATTTGAAGCAGGCTTTTATTAGAGGCAAGCCTGTATTTCTAATTCCATCTGTTTGAAAAATAAAAGCGATTAAATTAAAAGCGATAGCGTTCCAGTGGACAGATATCATCGTTTGTTTTTTTTGTTTTTTTTTAAGAAACATTTGCAAAAAAGATCACCATTTACAACAACAGCCAGAAGGGTGACAAAGCAATTTGGGTCAGAATTACGGTAGCCTAATCGGTAACCACCATTGTGTCAGTTTGAAAAATGTAAAAATGTTTATTTCAAATACAGGTACTAACAAGTGGTGTTTTTTTTTTGTTTTTTTTGCTGGTAAAATTGCTGGTAGATTACACTAAGAGCATACGGTAGCTATGTAAAACACATTGCTGGTTTGCAACACACCAGTATCTGATTAATGTTACAGACGGTAGCTATGTAACCAGCATGAACATGACAAAAAAAAAAAAAACAGTTTCCTCAGAGCTACACATCATGTCATCCAGTCTCAAAACATAACAACAACAACAACAACAACTCTGAAGTAACGCTACTCCGGATACCGTAACATTAAAGTCAAAAGATATTCCTGACAGCACAGTCAACTTCCGGTATCTAATATCATTCAGCTGCAAGCAAAATCCGAACAAAATTCTTAAATAACATTGTCGCAGCTTACCATGATAAATGAAACGGTGTAATTACCCGTGACAATGTTTGCTGGTCAGTCCTCCTCCTCAAATTCTCACCATCATCAAGAACTACAAGTTCATTGTTAAACAGCTCCTCTTCATCTTCCTCCTCCTGAGGTGCTTCGCGCCGGTTCTCCCGGCCCTGCTGTCGGACCTGATCGAGCACCTCCCGTCCAGCAGCGCAAGGCTGTCCCTCCCTGTAGCAGAGGATGAGGTCATCTTCGCTCCCATCAGTTTTCACAGACAGTCCACAAACTTTGAAAGACTTTTTGGTCATATCCACATCCAGTTTGTTCCAGGTGCTGACCACCCAGTCCACAAGCAGGCGTTGGGCAGGGGCTTTTAAGTTACCTCCAGCTGTATACTCCTTATCTGCATCCCCTGCAATCCACTGATCGTAGGCATTGTGCAGGCTCGCCTTGAAGGGTTGGTTCCACATCACATCGGGGGCTTGGATATATTTAGTGCAGCCTACAGGGATCACCGCTGTTGTGATATTGTAGCCACATTTTAGTTCCTCTTTGGTGGCGGCACTGATGTGGCAGCGGTATGAGTTCCACGCCAGCAGCCGCGGGGTGAAGTTGAATTTTCCCACCACAGACTTCAGCCAATCTGCCGTGAGAGAGTCATTCATCCAGCCATTCACAGAAGTGGCGATTACTGTGCTGGAGATCTGCTGCTGCATCACCTTCACTTCACGAATAGCCTCTTTAAAAACGATATAAGGCTTCAGTTTGGTGCCGTCTGCCTTTCCAGCAAGGACAACGGTAAGATGGCTTTTCTCGTGTCCTCTGGTTTTTAGAGCCACACTCTCCTCGTGTGTCAACAGTAGTGGGAGACACCATGTCAAACCAAACTGCACTCTCGTCCATTGCAATGATGTCCTCCTCTAAAATCTTTTTAGAACTGACAGCCTTGCTAACGTAGTCAACGTACGAAACAAGTTTCTCAGTTAGTAGATCTGGGTCTTTCTGGGCCATGGTGGTGCGCTGTCGAAGTGAGAAACCATCGCGCTGTAGAAATCTTTGTAGCCAACCGCTGCTAGCCACAAACAAATCTCCTCCATCACTCACGGAACTGTAGATCTCCAACGCTTTATTTTGTATCATTTTTCTTGATACTCGGTTGTGTTTGTGCCGCATGGAGTAGATCCACTCTGGCAGTTTTGTTTCTAGCTCCAGGCTAACTTTTTTCCAGCTAGCCGTGCTCTGCTCTTGTCGGCTGATCTTATCAGCTCATCCTTCTGTTTCTTCCAGTATCGGATTCTCCTGGGGTCAATGTCGAAATGTCTCGCATCTTTTTCACCCGAGTTTTCCTCCGCATTTAAATAAAATTTTCGTCTGGGTGCCATAGTCCTCAAGTTCGTTTTCAATAAAGTTGTTGAAAAGTCCGTCACTAGCACTAAATGAGACCAGTGTTACATCCAATGTAGCTACTGCCATCTATTGGCACCTGTACATTGATAAACTTGAATGCACATTAAATGAAAGGCAGATTATCCACACTAATTTTTCCACGGCCTTAATTTAAGACCAGCCTTTATTTGTTTGTGCTGACCACGCCCCCGGCCACTATCAGAGGCCCAGCGTTTAATTGACTACAGGCTTTTATTTGAGGAATTACGGTATGTAAAATTCGCGGAAAGAGGTTTACACACTGGTCTGTTGTAGGCCCTGTCCCAAATGGCACCCTAAACACTCACAGTCTTCCTCTGAGTCTGCACTTTCGTGACGCAATGCGCTTTGACTGTTGGGAAGAAGTCCGCTGCGGGCTCAGCAAAAGTGTGCATCAAGGGCACATATCGGCCACGAAGAACGGCTCGTGAGCACCCTTCTGAAACCTAAAATGACTAAATGAGAAACTCTATGGTCTCATGGACTTAATGGACACGTGCACACGGCAGCCATTGTAAGTCTACAAGACCGAAAGTGCGTATGAAGTGTGCCATTTGGGACTGGGCCATTGTAGGGACATCGACATCCCTAAACATGATGCGTTTGCTTTACATGTCAGTCAAACGTCCTGTGGGCGGTCATGACTCCTTGGCCAATGAAAGCTGCGATGGAATCCAGACCTTCCGCCGTCAGTCTGAAGGTCTGGCTATGTGAGACTAATTTTAATTAAATAAACTAATTGATTAATACATTAAACATTTTTACATATATCCCCTTTAATTCTAGGGCTAATTTCTTAAATGTAATGAAACTCCACTTAGAATAAGAATCACCACTAAAAATGAGAACATAAAATGTCACCTTACAGTAATGCGATTTTGGGTATTGAATGTGCTTAATTGCCATGAAAATAATCGTGATGCATGATGCCAATATCATCATACAAAATTCTTAAAGACACAATATGTAAGATTTAAATTTTGGATTAAAATATCCAAAAACCACTAAAACAATGTTATATATTTTGTTGACTTGTGTACTTGCATTATCCCACATGTTTCCAAGAATGTTTAAATCCAGAGAAATAAGCTATTTTAACCAGGACACGGACCTGTGTCGTCTATCAATGACCTATCAATATTCATACCCGCGTTACCCTCAATTTCTGAGGGTATTAGAATATTTTATAGAAACCATGGAAACCCCAAAGACGCTTTTAATATATTATGTTTTATTAGACAGGCGGGCAACTGTTTGGATACATTCATCGCCAGAAAACTAATCATTGTTCTACAGCTCAACACAGTTAGTCTTTAGTTTAAATCTCGTTTTCAAGATTTATCGCGAGTACCATGTTTTACCATGACTAATATCGATCTAGCTCACTGCAGTGTGAACAAGTGTCTCATAGTAGCCGCCGAGCAAAAGCACAGAGTAGCATTATAACATAACTTTCAATACACTCAAATAATGTATGTAATATGATAAAACAGCGCTGCGTTCCCCCACGTACGCAGAAGCACTCGTCTGCGGCATAATATAATCCCCACGGAATCCAGGCGTCATCAAGCTACACCTTTGTTTTGAATAAGTGACCTCTAGCGGCAAAAAATTACATATTGTGGCTTTAATTTTTAAAAAAAATTAATATATAACTTATTTTCTTTTAAACAAAACTTTGCAAGATTCACACCTCTCTCTTGTACCATTCTTCATCATCTTGATTATCGGTAATCAAGATGATGAATGGTACGAGAGAGGTGTGAATCTTACAAAGTTTCACACATCTAGCATCAATGCTACCAACTCTTAGAAGCAAAAACTAGTTATATATCACTTCAACTTTCACAGTGAGCATCCAACAGCAGCATTCCTATGAGAAAAGCGTGTTTTGGAGCATGTGAACGTCACAGGAGCAATGCTCATCACGAAACTGACACAAGCAGCAGAGAGGAATCATTTTGTCAACCTTGTGCTTTTAATCGACCCCTTAGATAATTAACCGATGCTTATCACAGGAGCTGTAATCATGAGGGCTTAAAGCGGGAGACCGCCATAAAACCACAGCTATTCTCTGACCTCCATGAACTGCTATGATTATATGTACAAAAATTGCATATTTAAGCAATAAGGTACGAGCAATATAATCATCACTGCAATACAATCAGCATATTAGAATGATTTCTGAAGGATCATGTGACACTGAAGACTGGAGTAATGATGCTAAAAATTTAGCTTTGCATCACGGAAATAAATTACATTTTACAATATATTCACATAGAAAACAGTTATTTTAAATTGTAATAATATTACAAAAATGTAATTTTTTTTTTTTTTTTTTTTTTTTTTTTTTTTTTTTTTACAAAACATTTAAAAATCTTAATTATTTCAAACTTTTGACAGGTAGTAAAGCAATATCTTGTCTTTCACTATATAGTGTATTTTAGCATGACTGGAAGGTTGGTCAATCAGCATCCAGGACCAAAAATAGCTGTTTAATTACTCTAGTGCTTTAGATTCACTTCCTAGCAGGCAGGCTTTGCCTGATCAATGTTAATACAACACAACTCTGACTCCAAACGTTAAGCAGATACTCACTGGTCCGTTAAACGCAGTCAAGACAATAGACTTGACAGAAAAGCCCAGACCACAGACAGCGCCCACAGTGAAAGATGTGATTGATCAGTGGTCCAGTGTCTGAATCGATACCTCCACCACCCCTCTCCGTCTCCCAGACTTTAAATAAGTCCACCATCCACATCACAATCCATATATTGACTCCTGTTGTGAAACCTTTTTTTTACCCTGGTGCAGTGGAGCGTTTCAGGGTGATGGTGGGGTGAAGCAAGCGGCTACATGCCGTAATTAATGCTGAGTGGGGCCATTACCAAACTCATTGCTGATGTTATGTGTTATGAAATGGTCTGCCTAAGAGGAGCTGTACATCTCTGTCCTGGAACGAATCCTCTTAATCCATCTAAAAGAGGACAAATACAAGAGGATGGAAGCTGTAAAATGTGTGGGATCAACCTTTATCCCTCACTGTCTAGACTGGTGGTTCTCAATTTGTTTTGCTTCAGGACCAAGTAGCAATAGTAAAATGTTGTGCAAAATTCAATTTTGATGGTTTCATGTTCTTGGCAGCCAATATTTCAAAGCGCAAAACACACTGTGGTCACCAGTCATATTATGAAAAGCAACATTCAATTAAATTCACTTGCAACAAGCTTAAATTCTACCTATAGCAACGGATGCATTTCTGCAAAAATGCACATGGGTTTTATTGGATGCATGGCTTTTCACGTCACCAACAAAACATAAATGAGATGCATTTTCTCTTTACCTTTCACATGCATTTTGCTTTCAGAATTATGCACGACGGATTATAAAGCTTGTTGCATTCTATTGTGAATTTATCATTATTTTTGATAAAAAATAATAAACAGACTAGTTCTAGGGGTTTTCCAATGCCATGGACTCCCAAATATCTCATCCTTGTGAGAGGGACCCCGATCCCTCCATTCATTCATGTATAAAGCCCCAATTTATACTGTGAAAATTTTCATTTTTAATATTTTTTATTTATTTTTACAGTTTTTCCCTTAACTTTTCTCTCTGTTATTGATGACCGAAGACAGAGGAAGATAAATAGACATGAAGAAAGAAATCAGACTGAACAATAACTGTTGCTATATCCAGCAATAAACATTGATTCTTTACGTTCATGAGGGATTTAATTATTTTAAAATTGCTAATTAGTTGAGCTAGCTAGATGGAGGGCGGTCACTATTTTTATTTAGTTGATTACTGAGGGCTACATATGTACGTCATGAGATTATGTATGTTTTTCAAACATGAGTCATTTTTCTGCTTTCCACTCAGTCGCTTTTCAACCTTCAACACAGTTCAGAAAACATCCGGAAACCGGGGGAAAGAACTAGACACATCGGCTGACACAAGCCAGACTGTTCATCATTAAGTGATGATAAACTGTTTCTATAGTGATTTGACAGCATTCAGAGACATTCAAAGGCATATTCATTTCTGAAGAAAATGTGACCTTACATGCTGGTTTCAAGATTTAACTTAAATTAACTTTAACTTTCTTAGGATATCAAACCTAGACACACAACCTGTACCACTTTGTACAACAACAAAAAAAAACAATAATAAAATTCTGTCAATATTTTATGCAAATTCTAATTTTAAAAAGAAAAGTATGTACTGCATTTTGCAATATTTATGCTAAATATTATTTAACTAAATTTTTTGCAGTGTTTATGAAAATGTGACCTGACATACTAGTATCAAGAGTAAACTTTAACATACTTAGGAAGTTTCTTTCTTGGGAAGAAATCAAACTTAGGCCCAGATCCTGCACCTTTTGCTAGAAATTCAAATGCATACCATAAAAAAGAGAGTAATTATAAGTAATTTATCATATATATTGATATTGTTTGCTGTTCATTTTTATTGGATAATGAAGATGTGCATTTAGCATCTTTATAAGAATAACAATAATCACCAAATCCTTAATGTAAATATATCAAACTCACTTACCAAAGTGGTTTTGTCTTGTGAACTTATTCAACTTAATTTATGTCAATATTTATATAAAATATTAACTAAATATAAAATAATATTTATGAAAATATGTGACCTGACACACTAGAATCAAGAGTAAACTTTAAAAAATGTTTAGTTACCAAAGATAGAGCGCCCTCGTGTGGTTTTGTCTTGTGAACTTCTTCAAAACGCATGCGCGCTTTTTACATCCGGAAGCATTGGGTTTATAAACAACATTTCATGTGCGACTGTAAATATCAGCTTAAAATGATTTTTTTTCTTGTGACTCGTACTTGTTAATATCTCTTCTACATATTACCATTAATAAATTTTGATTTAGCAGTATAGTAGTAATAGATAACAGCATGTGCCTTGATTGTTGTTTTCACTGGTGTGTGTTTATGAAGTATTAAATATGCTTTTGAATCCTAGTGAAGATTGAAGATGCCAGCTCGAAACACTATCAACAGTGGCGTCAGATACTCCAAACTAGCGAGTGATGATGACGGATACATCGATCTCCAGGTGAGACAGGGGCTTTTAATGCACTTAAATGCATATATCAATATTGCTTCCTTTAATATGAGTCATTTCCAGGGTGTATCTACATATCTATTTATTGATATGTCTGTTTTTTTGTCTGTGTGTATGTATTATTATATATCTTTGCATGCATGTACAGGTATTTATCACACATAATATTATATAATAAATTTAAATGTACATCACACATAAATAATCATTATATTATAATACATGTTACGTATAATAACTCAAATCAATGCAGGAATTCCGTTTTTATTTAATAATTTATATAATTCCTCCGCCTCATGTCGTTCCAAACCTGTAAGACCTTCGTTCATCTTCTGAACACAAATGAAGATATTTCTGATGAAATCCGATAGCTCTCTGACCCCTCCATAGACAGCAATTTAATTATACCTTTCTGGGGCTTGGAAGTGTTAAAACATTGTTAAAATATTCCATGTGACTCCAGTGGTTCAACCTTAATTTTATGAAGCGTCGAGAACAAACAAAAATAATGACTCTAGCCTGTCTCAGTCTCCTATGCAGTTTACGTTGTAAATACAGTGCAGCTCCTGCGTCATCATCACACGCATGCTCGTGGTGCTCACGTGAACAGCATCGGCTGCCGTACAACTCGAGAGCACTGCTTACAACGGAAACTGCGCATAAAGTTGTTGAATAAAGTCATTATTTTTGTTTGTTTTTGCACACAAAAAGTATTCTTAACGCTTCGTAATATTAAGGTTGAGTCACATGGACTATTTTAACGATCTCTTTACTACCTTTCTGGGCATTAAATTGCTGTCTATGGAGGGGTCAGAGAGCTCTCGGATTTCATCAAAAATATCTTCATTTGTGTTCTGAAGATGAACGGTCTTACAGGTTTGGAACGACATGAGGGTGAGGAATTTTAGGTGAACTATCCCTTTAATTTTACGTTTACTGCTCTATATTGACATTCTGCACGAGTGCATTGTAATATTGAGCAATGTAATATGCTATTTCTCTTTTCAGTTTAAGAGAAGTCCACCTAAAGTCCCTTATAAAGCGATCGCCCTGGCAACCGTTCTCTTCCTCATCGGCTCCATACTGATCACCATCGGATCCCTCTTGTTAGCAGGATACTTTGACGTTGATGATGATGTGAGTGCATTATTATAGCTCTGCCTTTAAAGATTGCACAATTATTAGCTTCTCGTTCAGATATCTAGAAAAGTTCTTCATGCATTTGTTAGTGTGCATTTATTTGATTTCATAGGGCTGTTGTTTTTTGTTTTCTATTTACACAGTCCTAATAGTCTCAGGAGCATTTGCAGCGCGAATGCATTTCTCATATGTAAAGCAACGTTTTCTGCATTCTGTCAAACTATCAGCTGCTTTATAGAAGGTTAAAACAAAGCTTTAAGAGTTAATTGTGTTTTCCAGTCGTTATTTTACTATTATTTATATACTATTGTATTAGTTAATTAATAATAATTTGAATTATCTTTTTTGTATATTTTCAGTTTTCATTTTAGTTTAAAGGGCATATTGCAGGTTAGAGACCCCAGTGAGTCAATGTATAGAAAAATAATGTAGGAACTAGATTTTCTTTCAAATATACTTATAAATACACTACTAAGGCTTCTGGAGTCGTTTTTATGAGAATTTTACTTCCGCATCTAAAAATGGCAAAACCGGAAGTGACGTAACGGGAGGGAGTGCGGTGAATTTCAACGATAGGAAAACAATGGATCGCAACGTCAGTTCAGACGCTGAGGAAATTATAAATGTTTATTAATACTCATATGGCAGACCACAGCCATACAATAATGACACACAATTAGAGACAGGCCAGGATTACACAGAACAACGATTAGAGGAGACAAATTGAGATGTGTGAGGAGAACCAGTGGAGAACAGAGCAGGTGTTTGGGTGAGAGACCAGTGTTAGCTAATGATATGAACACTGTGCTCAGATCACAATACTGTACAGATTATTATCATGTATCAGGCAATAGCAAAGCTGGTATTGGTCATCTAGGAGGATTGAAACTTACCAATAACAGAAACTAATAAGCTTTGACCATCAGGCATAAGTCACACTCGTTAATATCCATCCACACTAAACGTTATGTGATTATAGCGTTAGCGGGTTCTCATCACGACTGATTTGGTAGTTAGCAAATGTTTAAACAAGACTTACGGTGCACAGTTCACGTTTTCTTCGAGCTGCATCTCTTGACGGATCCGTGACCATCTCCCGCCGGCGGCCGAACCACAGACAGTATAGTGTTATTGTGTGTGTTTCATGTTATCCTTTATTCATTAATTCTGTGTTATGGGTTTATTTCGTGCCGATTTACTGATAGTGTAAGGGATGTATATGACGCCATGAGTATGTATTTGAGTGAACTTGAATGTACATACATGGCATGAATAAAATGTTTACATTGCCAGCACATAATTCCAAACTGTTTTGAAAAGTGTGAGACTGTATGCATTTGTGTTAACATACACTCACCTAAAGGATTATTAGGAACACCATACTAATACTGTGTTTGACCCCCTTTCGCCTTCAGAACTGCCTTAATTCTACGTGGCATTGATTCAACAAGGTGCTGAAAGCATTCTTTAGAAATGTTGGCCCATATTGATAGGATAGCATCTTGCAGTTGATGGAGATTTGTGGGATGCACATCCAGGGCACGAAGCTCCCGTTCCACCACATCCCAAAGATGCTCTATTGGGTTGAGATCTGGTGACTGTGGGGGCCATTTTAGTACAGTGAACTCATTGTCATGTTCAAGAAACCAATTTGAAATGATTCGAGCTTTGTGACATGGTGCATTATCCTGCTGGAAGTAGCCATCAGAGGATGGGTACATGGTGGTCATAAAGGGATGGACATGGTCAGAAACAATGCTCAGGTAGGCCGTGGCATTTAAACGATGCCCAATTGGTACTAAGGGGCCTAAAGTGTGCCAAGAAAACATCCCCCACACCATTACACCACCACCACCAGCCTGCACAGTGGTAACAAGGCATGATGGATCCATGTTCTCATTCTGTTTACGCCAAATTCTGACTCTACCATCTGAATGTCTCAACAGAAATCGAGACTCATCAGACCAGGCAACATTTTTCCAGTCTTCAACTGTCCAATTTTGGTGAGCTCGTGCAAATTGTAGCCTCTTTTTCCTATTTGTAGTGGAGATGAGTGGTACCCGGTGGGGTCTTCTGCTGTTGTAGCCCATCCGCCTCAAGGTTGTGCGTGTTGTGGCTTCACAAATGCTTTGCTGCATACCTCGGTAGTAACGAGTGGTTATTTCAGTCAAAGTTGCTCTTCTATCAGCTTGAATCAGTCGGCCCATTCTCCTCTGACCTCTAGCATCAACAAGGCATTTTCGCCCACAGGACTGCCGCATACTGGATGTTTTTCCCTTTTCACACCATTCTTTGTAAACTCTAGAAATGGTTGTGCGTGAAAATCCCAGTGACTGAGCAGATTGTGAAATACTCAGACCGGCCCGTCTGGCACCAACAACCATGCCACGCTCAAAATTGCTTAAATCCCCTTTCTTTCCCATTCTGACATTCAGTTTGGAGTTCAGGAGATTGTCTTGACCAGGACCACACCCCTAAATGCATTGAAGCAACTGCCATGTGATTGGTTGATTAGATAATTGCATTAATGAGAAATTGAACAGGTGTTCCTAATAATCCTTTAGGTGAGTGTACATACTTATTCATCAATGTTAAAATTGATTCACGTAAAAACAATGGCAAATGGCGTGTGGATGTTTATTCGTTTAATATCATCCTTTACATGAGTATTACAATGTTTGACTCCATTATATCACCGGGATGATAATCCTCCGGTCCAAAGTGAACACAACACACCACCGCGTGCTTCGAAGCAGATGCAGAAGTGAAGTCCCGTCTCTTCACCTGCACAAAACGCCACCATGCAGGTTTAACAACTTTTTTTTTTTTTTAAGGAAACCTGTGAACACGATGTCCTGACAGGCTGGACACAATAATTTACCATGACAATAATAAATGATAAATTGAAATCGAAAAACTACTGAATACCAGGCTATTCTGCACTGAGCCAACGCAGAGCAGCAAACGACTCCCTCTCGTGTAGTAATATGACGCGATGTTGAAAAAAAGCATTTTTTACAAACAGCCAACGAAACGGCCACTTTATCTACAAAATTTGTGCTCTTATGTCTTTTAAAAACATTTTAAATCCTGCATTACCTTTTCATATGGTATTTTTATACAAGGTTATATATTCATTTTGAATTTTTTTTTTTTTTTTTTTTACTACCTGCAATATGCCCTTTTAAGGTTTAGCAACTTTCTTATGTGCTTTGTCATTTTTATTGTTATTTGTTATTTTTCTATATAGCTTCAACTTATTTTGGTAACACTTCACTTGAAGGCTTTATATATAATGCATTATAAAAGTATTTTTAGTGCATTAATTATGCCTTGTAATACACCTACATATATATAATGCATTGTATGATTTAATGAATAACTGTAACAGTTATAGTTACATTATATTGCACAGTTATAATACTTATCCATTCATAGTTACACCTTTAGAAAGTATAATGGATTAAGATGCATGACAAATAACAGTTTTGAGACATAACAAGGGATCTGCAGATATTACAATGTACTTTTAACTTTGCTTACAATTATTTATGAAAAGATATATTAGATTATAGTGTACATTATGAATAGTTTTATAATGCATTACTTTAAGATTTGACTTAATTTTATACTGTGTGTGTGTGTGTGAGTGAGTTTGTTTATTTATTTATTTTGTATATATATAATTATTTATTTTATTTATTTTATTTTTTTTAAATATATAATTTTTTTTTTTAATCTTTATCCAGTATTATCATCACAAATTATTTGAAAACGCTTAATGAAATGTATCGGTGTAAGAAATGTGAGAAGGACATTTCCTCTAGTCTCTAGATGCATGATCATTTAATTTAGTCAGTCAGTTTATCATCCTACAGTACACTGAACTTCTGGAAGTGTTTTATTCCGTGGCAGAATGTGGTGAGATTACGCAGCACCTGATGTGGAGGTTAATCCTCCAGATTTAGTAACGCTGCTCTTAAGAAACCCCTCCGTCTGTGGCCTGTCCTATTTCTTGAGCTAATGCAGCTCAGTCAGTGGGAATCCAGACTAAAAGAGAAACATTTTCATTCAGTCTAACAGTATTTATTATTCTCCTACTACATTCACACTGCAGTAGAATGTGCAGCAAAGGACTAAACGTGGATCTGCATTTTGGATGACATTGAAAAATTTGATATATATTCTGATCTAAGTCACATATTTGGAAATAACTCTGATTTGTATTGGATTTTTGTAGTGATGTTTTAGAGCGGTTTGAATAGTCCAGTTGGAATTAGTGTGATTTTTAACTTGAAATTCGTTGCTCTATTAAAATGAATAAATCAATGCATTAAAATACAAAATTCTCTGAAATGGGCCACATTTAAGGGGGCACTTGAAGAAAAATGTGTTTGAGTTGATATTGAGAACACAAAACACCCTTTGCACTGTAGATTAATCAGTACATGGTCCTCGGACCACCTGTTTTTGACATCTCTGAATTCAGATCTGTGGCACATATTTGGAAATAACCATGATTCGTATCAGATTTTTGTAGTGACGTTTTAGAACGGTTTGAATAGTCATATCAGAATGATTTCTGAAGGATCATGTGACACTGAAGACTGGAGTAATGATGCTGAAAATTCAGCTTTGATCACAGGAATAAATTACATTTTAAAATGCATTAAAATAGTTATTTTAAATGGTAATAATATTTCACAATATTATTTTTTTTTTTTCTGTATTGTATATATTTCATATTTAGAAATAACTGATACAGATCGGATTTTTGCAGTGATGTTTTAGAACGGTTGGAATTAGTGGTTGTTGTTTTTTTTTACTTGACATTCTATGAAGAATCCATAAAAATAAATGAATTGATGCATTAACATTCTAAAAAAAATTGTTTCAACTTAAAGTAAGTGTTCGTCCTGCTTTAAAATTTTAAGTTTAGTCAACTTGAAATGTGAAGTTGTACTAAGTGACTAAGGGATGTTTGAGTTGACTAAACTTAAAATTAAGCAGCACGAACACTTTAAGTTGAAACTTTTTTTTTTTTTTTTTTTTTTTTTTACAATAGGCCACATTTAGAGGGATATTTGAGCAGATACTGAGAATACAAAATTGCACTGTAGATTGATTAGTAGATGACAGACTTTGAGGTCCTCAGAAAACCACCTATTTTTGACAGCTCTTAATGAGCTGTGCAGGTGTTTGACCCGGCGAGCACTGAAACTCAACCTTCCTGTCTTTCTGTCACTCACAGCACCGTGATCGCACCATCCCTGTCCTGATTATTGGAATCCTGGTCTTTCTTCCTGGGTTTTACCACCTGCGCATCGCCTATTATGCCTCCAAGGGTTACCGCGGTTATTCCTACGATGACATCCCTGACTTTGATGACTGAGCGACGGGACGTACTGTCAGCTTGCTGATGTGACAGACATTTGAACCTCGTTTTCCTGCCGCTGATGTCCGCCACGTCACAATGACTTGACAGGCTAATTTTTATTTTTTATAGAGTGAGAAGGTGGTTTGAATTCATGAACTAGTATGTTTCGTGTGTGGAAAATAGATTTCATGCCATTATTTGTAATGAAAACCAGTCACCGTTCAGTTGTTATATCAGTATGCTGTAGTGAGTTACAGGTCTTTGGAACGAGCAAAGCCTGAAGCAAGAAAACCTACTCAAAACATGCCACATGCTGTTTCATATTTTACAATTATTGTGATGGATTGCACTAGGGTTGAAATCTTTCATTAAGGATGTGATA